>PDUO01000014.1:346695-359378 GCA_003008705.1 Pezicula radicicola
CCAGTAAATCCAGTAAACCCAGTAAATCCAGTAAATCCAGTAAACCCAGTAAACCCAGTAAATCCAGTAAATCCAGTAGGTCTACAGGAACAGTGCAGTATTTGTGGAGAAGGGTTAGAAGATACAGACAGAATTTTATTGCAGCCATGCGAGCATAACGTATTTCATATTAGATGTTTTTCTGGGTGGCTTTCGGAGGTATTCTGGGAAACTCAGAGGGAACAAAGGAGGATACCCAGATGTCCTTTTTGTAGAACACCAGTTCTAAGTGTATCACATGGAGGTTCTACAGAACCAATAATTCCTTTTAGGGACAGAGCCGTTGATGGTACAAATGTACCAGAAACATCAGAAACGGCAGATATATCAGATTTAGTAGAAGTTCTAGCAGCACAACTAGCAGATGCACGTCGAGCAGCAAGAGCGAATCCAGCAAATCCAGCAGGTCCAGCAGATCCAGTAAATCCAGCAGATCCAGTAAATCCAGTAAATCCAGTAAATCCAGTAAATCCAGTAAATCCAGTAAATCCAGTAAACCCAGTAAATCCAGTAAATCCAGTAAATCCAGTAAACCCAGTAAACCCAGTAAACCCAGTAAATCCAGTAAATCCAGGGCTAGGTCAGCAAGCCCCGCCTCCACGGCCTCCCTCAGATATTATTATGGCAGATGCTCCACGCCAAAGAGTTTGGGTACATGATCAGAATCGAGCAAATCCGTCACAAATAATCTGGAAGGAAGTTATTGCAGTCTTTAGAGCACGAAATGGACATCGTCTTTGCTTACGATCTCCAAGTAACAATCTCCCTGACCACGATATCCTTGATCTAGAGCCCCAATCTAGATGGCGAGGAAAGATGCAGGAATTCCTGGGCCTTGGAAATGAGATCACGGAGGCGGCCCCTATATCAAGGTTGGAAAATGTTCCCTGGAGCCGACTCCAAATAACAGGAGTGGCTTGCGTACGTCAGAACCTTATGGTACTCGAAACTGACCCGCCCATTCAACAAAGACCTTTGCGTGAAGCTGAGACATTGATAAGATTAAAAGACAGAATTGGAGAATACGGGGAGAATTATTATTATTACTGGTATGTGAAGGAGAAATATGGCCACCCCGAGATTAGTGAGGAGGTTTTGGGCTATAGGCGTGATGCTGGCCAAGCACAACCGATCTCTCCAAACAGAGGACCTCGCCCACGACCCGTAGGCCCTATATTAGAAAATCATATCGCGCCATCTGGGGGGCCACCGAGTACTTTCCCATTAGATCCTCAGCCTACGCCAGATACTCAGCCTACGCCAGGTGCTCAGCCTACGCCAGGTACTCGGCCTTCGCCAGATACTACTACGACAGGTACTCGAACTACGCAAGAGGGTACACCAGGGACTGAGGGTACACCAGGGACTCGTGATACCACAGTAGATACTGATCAAGCATTTACTACAATGACAGTTCCCACCGATGAAAATGAGCTGATACGCGTACTTCAACAAATGTTGAACAATGCTATAGCTTCCCGGTAAGTACGGATAACCAAAATATACCCAGTTTAAGACTTCCTTATAAGGAAGCTGATCTCGTTTGAAGCAGAGGATAATTTCGTACTAGCGAACCAACTGATTTCCGCACTATGTTACGACTACAGAATGACCATGACGAGGGTAGGGAACTCCAGGGAAATCTTGACGCTATCTTAGAACTACTTAGTGAATATGCCCAGCTGTTGGGCAATGCACCACTTCCACCTCGTTTGAATCAAATTTTTAACCGTCTCAGAGACCTTCAGATTCGCAGGAGTCGAGTTGAAAGAGGGCAACCGCCCTCAGATTCAACACTGTGAACTTCCGCTCGTTGACTTGTAATTTTGAATACATAGAATGTTACTAACGTCTATCCCTGCGTGCCGAAAAAACCGGTGTGCCGAAAAAAATGATAGGTACTTTGACTTAAAGCATCTTAAAATCTGTGCACACCTTAATATCTCCTATAATTTTTTATAAGTTATGTTCCGTGGCTGCTCCCACACACCCTAAACCCCTCCCACTAGAAAATCACGTTCGCATCGTCGCCCTCACGCCTGATTTGTATAGAGTCTCCTCTTATAGCATAACAGACTTCCTCCACCACAGCTCCACCATCGAGCTCTTACTATCCCCAATACTTGTAAAGCGGTCTTATCTGACCTCTAAAGCCTCACACCTATACAGGAAATCGTTATCAGCCTTGTGGCTGCTGTGGCGCGCAGATTCATGCATGATTGCCACGCGGATCAGTACCTCCAGTTATATCAACTAACTGCTTTTAGTTTAGCTTCAAGCGAGATCAAAACAACCCCGCATCTCCCGTAATTAGGTTACTTGTATTTTCACTTATGTAATCACATGCCAAGCTTCACCACTTCAGGACTGTGGCTGACGCAAGTAATGTTGTTGCCTCAGACATCAAGGCTACATCGGTCACTACCAAATCTGGATGACCTAGAGCAGTTTCTGGGTCCTAGGTGTTCGCTATCAACTGCAGTATCAACAAGATATCGCAACGCGACTGAGCTTTACCTCCACCTTGTATACCTAAAAGTTTAGTGTTTTGACTATAGATTTCTCCAGCAGGCTTCTCCGATTGGTAGGTCTAGCGCCCTTGTCGTGATGTATAACGCAGCCCACCGCGAGGCTACCACTGCTCAAGACTCGACCCAACATCCTCTTCCAACTCTGCCTCCAGCCCTACATACATAACGACTCGAACCCTCGGGGACTATCGAAAACCCCTCCGCTTCCCTTGAACTCCTCGAATCTCCTCGAATAATGCGCCTCCTAGAATACACAGACGATGGCGACCTCACCGTGTCCGAGTTCTTTGAGAACGCCGTACCCAAGTATACTATACTTTCACACAGGTGGGGAGCAGGGGAGGTTACCCTCAAGGATCTGCTAGACGGTACGAGCAAGGGCAAGGTTGGCTATAGCAAGATACAGTTCTGCGGAGAACAAACGAGGCGCGATGATTTGCAATACTTTTGGGTGGACACTTGTTGTATCGATAAAACAAATGCCGTCGAGCTTCAGGAAGCTATCAACTCTATGTTTCGCTGGTACCAGGATGCGACAAAGTGTTACGTTTACCTACCAGATGTTTCGCGAGCTCACTCCGACTTAGTCGACAATTCCAACGAAGCCTGGGAATTAACATTTCGGAAAAGCAAATGGTTCACTCGAGGCTGGACTCTACAAGAGCTTATTGCGCCGACATCTGTCGACTTCTTCTCAAAAGAGGGAGAGCTACTAGGCAATAAGGCCTCCCTAGAACGACATATCTGCGAGATAACAGGAATACCAGTCAATGCCCTTCGAGGGAGCCCGTTGTCTGATTTCAGCGTCACTGAGCGAATGTCGTGGGCGGCAAGTCGTGAAACTTTTCGCCAAGAAGACAAGGCATACTCACTACTAGGCATTTTCGACGTCAATATGCCGCTCATCTATAGCGAGGGAAAGGATAAGGCGTTGCAGCGACTGCGAGAAGAGATTGATAAGGCTTCAAAAGGTAGGTCCTTACTGTTTTGCCATTACTACTCATCAGGAAAAGACCTACATCTAGGTATTAGGAAGCTGCTGACTTCATCAGGGTTCAAGCGAAAGGACTTTTCAGTCGCCTTCAGCCTCTCTAATGTTTCCGACGTCGAACACTTCGTGGCAAGGAAGACAGAGCTCGTAGAGATACACAAGGCACTTAGTGGCGATGGCTCCCGCAAAGCGGTTGTTCTTCACGGTCTCGGCGGAATTGGCAAGACACAGCTTAGCATTGCATATGCGAAGCGGTACAAGGACAGCTACTCGGCAATATTCTGGCTGAACATTAAGGACGAGGATTCTCTAAAACAGAGCTTTGCTAAGATAGCCAAGCAGATATCAAGAGAACACCCGTTGGCTATCCGGCTTCGCAACGTGGATATGAATCAAAACCTCGACGAGGTAGTAGATGCTGTTAAGGCATGGCTGAGTCTACCGAATAATACGCGATGGCTAATAATATACGACAATTACGACAATCCTAGATTACCTGGATACACAGATCCTACGACTATAGATATCCGAGACTTCCTCCCCGAATCATATCAAGGCTCGATTATCATCACAACGCGGTTATCACAAGTCAGAAATGGCCATTCCATTCATATTCGTAAGCTCGAGGATGTGTACGATAGTCTTGAGATTTTGTCACACGTTTCAAGACGGGAAGGACTAAGTAATGGTAAGAACGTCCTATATTTCGGTGATGTGGATCTGATCTTAATACTAGATCCGAATGCGATCATGCTTGCTAGAGAATTAGATGGACTGCCTCTTGCACTTGCTACTGCCGGAGCGTATCTCGATCAAGTAGCAGTAAGTCTTTCAGACTATTTACGTCTATACAAACAGTCATGGATACAACTCCAAGAATCTAGTCCAGAACTAGACTCGTACGAAGACCGAACACTTTACTCTACATGGCAGATATCATTCGATCACGTCAAACAGCAAAACGAACTCTCCGCTAAGCTTCTTTGTTTCTGGGCGTACTTCGATAGCCAGGATCTCTGGTTAGAGCTTCTCCAGTACAGTGACTCGAACGACCCAGACTGGGTACGAGAACTGACGAAGGACGAAGTAAGCTTCCATCAAGCAGTACGGGTATTAAGTAGCCACGGGCTAGTGGAGGTAGATATGTCTTCGCAAGGTTTGATCGAGTCACGAGGGTATAGCATTCATGGATGCGTTCACTCGTGGACAATTCATGTTCTTAACCAAGCGTGGGATCACAGACTCGCTAGGCTAGCTATAAAGTTTATTGGATCACATATCCCGGCAAAGCATACTTTTCGGCCGTGGCTGACACAACGACGGCTTCTCCAGCATGCAATGAGGTGTTCATATATGGTGCTTAATAGCTTAATTCCGGATGATGACATCGGATGGGAATGTCATAGACTAGGGATCCTCTATACCAACCAGGACAAGCGAGTCGAGGCCGAGCAAATGTACCAGTGGGCGCTACAAGGCTACGAGAAGGCATGGGGTCCAGAGCATACGTCAACGCTCAATACAGTCAATAATCTGGGGATCCTCTATGCCGACCAGGACAAGCTAGTCGAGGCCGAGCAGATGTACCAGCGGGCGCTACAAGGCTACGAGAAAGCATTAGGTCCAGAACACACGTCAACACTTAATACGGTCAACAACTTGGGGATCCTCTATAAATACCAGGGCAAGCTGGTCGAGGCGGAGCAGATGTACCAGCGGGCGCTACAAGGCAAAGAGAAGACATGGGGTCTAGAGCACATGTCGACGCTCGACACAGTCAACAACCTAGGGATCCTTTACGCTAACCAGGGCAAGCTGGTCGAGGCCGAGCAAATGTTCCAGCGGGCACTGCAAGGTAGAGAGAAGGCAAGGGGTCCAGATCACACGTTGACGCTCGAAGTGGTCGGTAACCTCGGGAACCTGTATAAAAACCAGGGCAAGCTAGCCGAAGCCGAGCAGATATACCAGCGGGCGCTGCAAGGCAAAGAGAATACATGGGGTCCAGAACACACGTCAACGCTTGACACGGTTTATAACATAGGGCTCCTCTACAAGAATCAGGGCAAGCTAGTCAAGGCCGAGCAGATGTACCAGCGGGCGCTTCAAGGCTACGAGAAGGCATGGGGTCTAGAGCACACGTCGACGCTCGAGACAGTCAATAGCCTAGGGCTCCTTTATGCTGACTGGGGCAAGCTGGTCGAGGCCGAGCAGATGTACCAGCGGGCGCTGCGAGGCAAAGAGACGGCGCTCGGCCCAGAGCACACGTCGACGCTCCGGACATTGAACAACCTAGGGAACCTCTACACCGACCAGGGCAAGCTCGCTTTGGCCGAGCAGATGTATAAGCGGGCGCAACAAGGCAAGAAGACGGCGCTCGGTGCAGATAATATTACGACTTATATCCCTGCGCTTAACACGTTGTAGGGTCTCGGCTCTCTCTTCAAGTGCAAGGGACGGCCCGAGTAGAATCATCAGAAGGGAAATGGAGTCACAGATATAGAATCAATATAACCAGTGGCATCGAAGGCAATTACGATTATAATATTGAAACCCTAACAAGCGGTGATTCATCCCTTCTATTTGCGCCCATAATACAATGACTGACTCTAATACAGTAATTAGTTGCGAGGCCTGCGCAAGCCTGCCTCAAGAAACCTATCTCGAATTCTATTCTTCTTCCAGCGATCCAGTTCTCCGCGATCTGCGCTTTAATACATACGTGCTACTGGTGCCCTCCATGGCACTGGCGCATCGATCATCCGCGCCACTTCTGGCTGTGGCTCCGGCTCTGGCTCGTCTACCTCTTGTGCGGCACTTTTGCGCTTCCGAACATGTTTTCTACTGCCCTTTACGACCTCTTCCTCAGCGCTCGCCACTTCTGGCTCTGCCTCTGTGTCTGGCACATCTGCCTCTAACGCAGCACTCTTACGCTTCCGACCACGTTTCCCCTTGCCCTTGATAACCTCCTTCGCAGCACGCGCGGCTCGTGCCACCTCGATGTCCTCAAAGCTCATCACCTTCGCCTTCCCTAGTACAATCGACCTGGTTGACCGGCGGACTTTGGCTTCGTTGTTCATGCTAATCAATGTCTGATTTTGATTATGGAGGAGGGCACGTTCGGCATCGAGGATGTCACGTTCGGCAAAGGATGCTTGGGCGGCATTGGCAAGCTTCTGTATATGCCTCTCTAGGCGCTGTATACTTGTCCCATCAAGCGTATGAGCATCCTGTTTGATCAGATTATGCAGTGACGCAAGACCCTCTGCTGACACTGGCGTCACAGGCGTTTGTGGTACTTCGTCTTGATGACAAGAACCTACCTTTATCTCGTCGGCCCTCGGGACTATTGACTGGGTGGGGGGCTTTGGTGTCACCCTGAGGACTCTGTCTGGGTTAAACGGAAATAGACCACAGGCCGCCCATGCGGCCCTAATATTTCTCTTCGTGAACGCCTTTTCCCTTGCAGGGCTATACAGGGAGGTGAAATATTGCTTGCCAACTGTGTTCGCACCTCCTCGACACAGCCTATCAGCCTCGTCGCGGTAGGCTGCCTTCAAGGGTGCAAACACTCCGACGTCACAGGGCTGCAGCTTGTGGGAGGTATGAGAGGGGAGGCGGTACAGGATGATGTTGTTTTCGAAACAAAACTCTAAGGCTTCGAGGGTCTCGTGCGTCCCGAAGCCGTCACAAATCAGCACCCGGGGCTTCTGGTTAGCCTCTACTCTAGTTTGGGGATCAAACACGCGCTTGAGCCACTCCAAGCTAATCTTAGAGTCGGTGTACCCAGAATCGGAGCATGCATAGTGCCATCCAGGGGTGGGGAACGTGGTCCAGTTGCTTCGATGGGTAGTAGCTGGCCAGATAATCATTGGTAGCAAAGACCTACCGCTTACACTAATGTACTCGATGGCAGTAACCATTGTACGCTTGACGCCCGCGCCTCTATAGTCTCGCGGATCGTCCTTACTTACTAGGACTGTGATAGAGCCAAGCATACATAACATTACTCCCGTCTCGTCCATGTTATAGACGTTCTCTGGGAGGATGACCGGATCTTCCAATACCTTTCCGATCACTTCAAACCAATGTATTATTTTATCATAGATATTGTTCTCGTGGCGTTCCCAGGCCATCGCCCTTACTCGTTGTGATTTGAGTGCTGGATGACGCTTCTGGAAGGCTTGAGCCTAGTTCTTATTCGGAGGCTTGGTCGCTTTCTTCGTCGTAGAACGCTGGCGGGCGATAATAAAGGCGAGGGACGGTAGGCACTTGATTCGCACAGGATTCCCGAGGTCAGCCATTAGTTTCAAATATTTTTCGAGGGCTTTCTCCTCCGATGGAGTAAGATACTATTGGCCTTGGGCCTTCTCTTCTTTCGAGCGCCGCCCATGATCGCGATGGTACAGGGTAGTCAAAGGGACTCCACTGTGTTTTGATCTGGCATCGTATGTTCGAGGCTCTCCCGGTAGGGAGGCCTCTGCAAGGGCTTTACTGGCGCGGTTGCTCATAAGGTATTACCTCACCGTACCTTACATGGAGATGGGGATAGGGATGGGGATGGGGATTGGAACGACTGAGTGGCAACTTCTCCAGAACTAGAAACGTGGCAGCCTGTGGAAACTTCTAGAAGCACGCCACACTGCGCTACATTTCAACGTGATATCTATAAAATGCGTAATTAAAAATACGACTCGCGTGGCTGTGAATACAATATTAGGTAAGGGCGATAAATTCTTCCTCGCTTATTAAGATGCGGCATTTTATGTACTACCCACTTTTGTCCGGATAAATCCGGTAGGTAGGTTTCCTTGTACTCTATGTCTTTAAACTTTAGAGTTAGATTTGAACTTAATAGAAGCTCTATACCACGGCCCCGAATTCTGGGGATAGGTTGATAGTCATAATAGAGTAAGGGGTAATAGCTATAGCAGCTTTTGACACTCTCAATAGGACGATCGATAGTATAGCCAAACTATAGTATTTTTCTGACTACAAGTCGAGCCCTTGTAGAGAAATAGCCAAGGAACAATAGCAAACAGATTATAGCTTTATATATTTATATAGTAGAGATTTAAGAACCCTAAACTAGAAAGTTTTTTCGGTACACCGGTTTTTTCGGCACGCAGGGATGGACGTTAGGCAAGCAGAGCTAACTCAGCTCTGGGACTAGTATTAGTTTGTCTTATAGCACTCGTAGCGCCAGCAATCCATTGATTAAGAAATTCAAAAGTGCTAACGTCCCTCCCTGCGTGCCGAGAAACCCTGCGTGCCGAGAAAAACATGAGGTAAAGTTACTTTGACTTTACGCATTCTCAACTCTACACTAGCTTAACGTCCCTCCCTTCGTAGCGAGACACCCTGTGTGCCGAGACAGACCAATCAAATCGCAAGGATTCCGATTTTTTCTTCGTAATATCTCTTTTAAACCAACTAACGTCTGTCCCTGCGTCGAGAGACGCACCCCATGACGAGACAGACCATCAGTACTTTGAATTCAATTGATTCTAAATTTGTGAATCCACTGAAAATTCCTATATTTTTATGTCAGTCATATTGTATGACCACTCCTGAATAGTCTCAACCCCGGCTACTCTGAAAATTATGATTGCGTCGTCGCCGTCGCGCCTAATTGCGGAGGGCGTCAATTCGGAGTAAAATAGGACCCCTCGACCTACAACACCACCACGAGCTCTTTGTGCCTTTCAAACTCATAGAACAGTTTGATTTGGGTTTCCGAGCCTCGCCATGATGATGAAAAATCATGGTCAGCCTTGTGGTGACCAGGGAGTACTGTATCATGCGACGTCGCCACAAGGGCTAATACTTCCAACCAAGGGTCCCTGGTCATGGTTACGGTAATTATAGCGTATTTATAGTCGCTACTGTAATAAAATCGAGCTTTCCCTTAAAACTCATTGTGAATATTTCAACCCCTAGTTCGCTAGACAGGGATTACAAGGTACCTTACCAGAGGAAGCTAGATGAGCTTCGAGCTCTGGCCCCGCTTATCTCGCCAATGATGTGTATATATTATTAAGTAGATCATTGATGAAGGTCTAACTCAGTTAAGATATTCGAACGAGGCTGAGCATTGTGGTAAGTAGCTGATCGTGGTAAGTGTGTAACTTCATCAACCATACTCTATAGTAAACCATTTACACGTATAGGACTGTATTACATTATATATTCCTTGAATTTTCATCCCAGCCATGAGTCTACGTAAATTCTTTAGGAAGAAGGCTGATAGTACGGACGGCGGCGAGGCTGCGACAACCAAAAACATGAATATCATAGCTGATAAGGCTCCCGACATCCTACTTGGCTTAGATGTGTGGGTCGAAGGAGTCGATCCGGTAGTGGAGTATATCTCGCGGGAAGACTTTCATTCGTTGATAGCTAATTCTCGTCCTGGGATATAGTATCGTCGCAATACACAGCCTCAATAGTCACCGAGAAAAGACCTGGACGGCGGGGAACCAAGTGAACTGGTTACGAGATACGAACATACTATCGAGCATCATACCGAATACTAGAATAATAAGCTAGGGCTACGATGCCAACACACACAGCACAAAGGAATTATCGGCGATGTATCTCTATGATCATACACAGAATCTGGTATCAGATCTAAGCCTTTATAGAAGAAGTAACGAGGTAAAGAAGTCAATTATCGACTCTTAGGCTTCGGGCGGTTAACAACTATGATAGACGAATACACGGCCCATTGTTTTCGTTGCCCACAGTCTCGGGGGGATAGTTCTCAAGAGTGTAAGGATTATTTTTCCAACCCTACTTATAGGCCTAACAAGAACAGGCGCTCATACACTCCGACTCTACGCGGTCCGGTCATCTGCATCATCACAGATCTATTAAGACGTCTATATATGGTATCATGTTTATGGGTACTCCTCACCAAGGAGGCGAGGGAGTAGTATGGGGCAAGAGACTCGTCGATGTAGCCTCGATTTTTATCAAAACAAACGATAAGCTTCTTAATATTCTTGAAAAAGACTCGGAGATTCTACAGCAGCAACTTGGTCAGTACAACTCTATCAGCGGCGATTTCAAGACGAAGTTTGCATACGAGACCAAAGCTATACCACTAGCTTTGGGTAAGGCCATGATCGTTGTTCCAAAGTCCTCTGCTGTAGTTCCAGGCCAAGTGGATGCCGAGCCGATTGCCATTATAGATGATCATATCAATATGGTCAAGTTTGCCAGGCAAAGCAACGAATTCAAGAAGGTAGCCAGTCATCTGAAGCTAATGGTGGATAAGGCACCTGAAAAGGTACAGAAAAACTGGTTGACTGAGAGTGGTGTCGAAGCTGGTAAGTGACATATAGACAGTTTAGGTGTATTCTGTGACTATCAAGGTATATATCGTGTCAAGGGCTTTTGTGTAGTCTACCTCCTTTTATAGAAGAGATAATATCATGTTTGAACGCGCTAAAAGCTGATTATACCGTAGCTCGGGCTGGCAGTCTCAAACCATCCTTCGATGTTGACTTTGATCTGACGGGTATTCCAAAGACAAGTGCCTTTATTGGACGTAGGTCAGACTTGGACTCGGTAGAAAGGCAGTTGGCCCCTAGAGAAGTACGGGACCGCCGTAAGATATGTGTGATTCATGGACTTGGGGGCATGGGCAAGACTCAGCTAGCTATCGAATACGCAAGGCTGCACAAAGATCTATATACATCGTTCTTCTGGATAGACGGGAAAACAGAGGAATCCCTAATTCAGAGCCTGCTACGTATAGCTTTACGTCTTTCCAAGAGCCAGATAGCTGATATAGATGTGCAGAAAATACAAGGCCTAGAGGAGCCTAGGAAGGCAGCGCAAGAAGTCTTGAAATGGTTTGCTCTCAAGGGCAACACGCAGTGGCTTTTGGTTTTTGACAACATCGACAAGACGTCCTATGAAGAAGAGCCTGATCAGCATACCGGAATGTCATCATATGATATCACACAATACTTCCCAGGAGGCGATACTGGATCCATCATCGTCACAACTCGGCTTCAGCGCCTTGTTTCGCTTGGAAGCCCAGTCTACTTGCAGAAACTTGGCATTGTCGACGGTTTGTTACTCCTCGAGAACCACACGAGGCGCAGTTTGAGGCTCGGCAGTAGACAAGCGACTTCGGAGAATTCATCAGGGATTGAGGATTGGGATACAGGTTAGTCCCTCACTCTATGCTATTTGCCAAAAGTGCAGCGAGAAGTGTGATCCAATAAGTTACCTCTTTTCTTTTCAGCTAATACCTCTTAGATGCAGTTAATCTTGTCAAACGACTGGGTTGTCTCCCGCTGGCTTTAGTCTTTGCTGGCTCCTATGTCTCGAAGACAACTATCGTCAAGTATCTTGAGCTGTACAGCAAATCATGGCACGAGCTCCATGGACAAATGAAGAGGCGGGATGATTATCCTGAGCGGACAATTATCACGACATGGCAAATCTCGTTTGATGAGGTAGAGCGTCGAGATACAAGAGCGGCAAAGCTGTTACAACTATGGGGTTATCTGAACAATCAAGAGCTTTGGTATCAATTACTCAAGTGGCCAGGATGGGAGAATGATCGGCCGGACTGGCTGCAACAGATCGCAGGTACTGAGATCAGCTTTTTAGCAGCAGTGGACATTCTTTTGGATTTCTCGCTTGTGGAACAGAATGACAACAGTGACAGCTATTCAATGCATGCGGTGGTCCATGATTGGATCCAAGCGTCAGTCAACCCAAGGACCGACGATGACTTTTTACAGACAGCAATGACAACTATTGGCCTTGCGGTTCCACAAGAGAAGACAAGAGACTTTGCAACTATACAGCGACGACTTTTACCGCATGTTGCCCAATTACTACAGTATTGGAAATTTGTTACTGCGACTCCGGACTTTACAGACACTGCTGTATATCTAAGTAGTCTTCACATGTTAGGATATCTATGTGCAGATCAGGACAAGCTCGTCGAGGCCGAGCAGATGTACCAGCGGGCGCTGCGAGGCAAGGAGAAGGCCTGGGGTCCCGAGTACACGTCGACGCTCGACACGGTCAACAACCTCGGGAGCCTCTACGCTAACCAGGGTAAGCTCGTCGAGGCCGAGCAGATGTACCAGCGGGCGCTG